>OY755247.1:74144506-74162006 GCA_963576725.1 Azorinus chamasolen
CACTGTAAAGCGATCCCAAAGGATGCGGTAGCTTAATGCAGGCCGAAAGTTAAGCTCTAATATGAAATTAATATGTTTTATGTTCATAGTTTATGTATATATTTCATATCACAACAGATATGGATTTGTCACGTACAGTAAAACCTGGATTATTCGAATACCCAAATAAGTAACATTATCGACCTTCAAGACAGGTGACAGCTTAACCCTGGTTCCCTGTTCTGTATATAGGCCAAATTTCAATACCTACTGAATATTCATTAACAAAATATATACGTGTAGTTATAAAGAAATCTGGAAGGTGGAGCATTGTAGACATTTTAGGAAGTAAAGATCGAAACAGATCTATCAAATTATATCAGCAAACAGAGTAGACCCTGATCAGACGGCTCCTGTAGGAGCCGTCTGATCTGGGTCTACTCTGTTTGCAAATGTGTGAAAACACGTTTATATAAGGGAAAGGATTAATACAGAGCCTTCTGTATGATGTTCACCCTGCATTATGCAGCCATGCACCTCTCAATTCTTCATTACTAAAATTACGAAGTCTCGAGTTTAAATTTACTGTATAATTACTAGTGCACGTTATATACACTGTAACTAAAGTATTATGTCAGAGAGATACATGTATGCATATATGGATATATTTGTCTCTGATTATGTGTAGAGTTTGCATTTGAACAGTTCCCGATCATAACTCAGGATTACGATTGATAGGCCTATATATATATATTTCTTTATTTAACCTGATGCTCATGAATATTCATGTATTAGATTTAAGAATTACACCATTGATATTAATTTGATGCTGTCTTTTATAATGGCAAAATAATAGAATTTTGGCTACACCGCAGAATTGTATCTAGAATCAGAACAATAATTCGGATTTCCATAATCAAACAGCTCAGTCCCGGACCATGTTTCCTGTACAGGGGAGACGTCCGATTTGGGTCCACTCTATTTGCTTATGGGGTTTTATAGATCTGGTCATCATGCAGCCGATTCTATCAAATAAATGTATAGATCTAGTTAAAACACATTTAAAATTGCATGTAGTCTAGATCTAATATACCTGCAAACAACATATATACAAACCAGACATATGTACATGTATATATGTATGTCTCTGTACAAACGCAAAATATTTTTCTGATTAAGATATTGACTTAAAAATACCCATTTTGTTTTCAATATTTACGAGTCGATTTGTTTGTCTACGTTTTGAATAAAGTTGTTTACAATGTGTGTCTGTTCGGGTCAGTTTCTATTCACAGTCTTGTGTTTACGACCTTGAACTAATAAAAGCGCAGGAAACAACAGCTGAACTACGTCAGGTGTTTGTAAACAAGCTTTATGCATGTTGTATGCAAGCTTTCAGAATAAGAGGAATATTAGAACAAGCTATAAGCTGTTGATTTTTTAAGATAATGAACTGCATGTACTTGATTTGCTAGGGCACTAATATTATATGTTGGCAGGAAACATCTTCGGACCTTCCAGTATGATAAATTTATACAATTCAACTTTCCGTGAAACCTCTCATAAGTCCATGAATTGTCCAATAGACTTGAAGATAGATGTCACGTGGTATCTAATTTTAGATACGGAAATTCTCTCGCCTCGTTTATATATGCAATTATTCGCCTTAGGGTATCATATACCTCCCTACACAAGCTCGGCGAGGAAGACAGATAACAAAGTTGAAGTAAATCGTTTACGAAAGGCAACTTTTCTATTTCTTTGGTGTTAAAAAAGGACAACATTTCAAATATGAATGAGGACGATTTCTCGATAAATACAAATTGTGTCGTTGCGGCACTTATTAACCAGCGAATTCAACATGCTGGGTTTAATTGGCAGACATCGCCAACACGGAACACAGCGGACAATATTGTAATAACAACAACTTTGCGCCTTTGTAACGAGTTTGAGAGGCGTTTTGAGAAAGACTTTTCACATTTGTCGACCACATTGGAAGAGATGGAATTAAATTGTGACAGTTACACATCTGTGTTGACCCATCTAATTGAAGGAGGACTTAATTGGGGAAGAGTGATCGCTGTGTTTTCGTTTGCCGGAGCAATGGCGGTCCAGTGTATGCGAAAAGGTCATTCAGAAACCGTAGACTTAATTAGAGAGTGGACCTGTTCTTTCCTTCACACGCGAGTTGAAAGCTGGATGCAAAATAACAACGGATGGGTAGGTGTCAAAATTCAGATTTGATGTAGAATAGCGTGATTGTACTACGTAGAGAACAAAAGAATGTCCGTGTAAATTGTAATCCGGATCCGTGTAATCTAAGGCTGAACATACTGTAAGGCTGTACATAGATAAAATACGTACTGATCTGTCAAAGTGTGTTATTCCACGGCCAATCCTATCGTTTGCTGTTTACAGCTTGATTGACCGGGGAGCTGGTTCTAATGAGTGCCAACTAGATAGGTTTTGGTGGAGAAATATAAAGACTACAATATTTAAATTAAGATTACGTACGCTTCTTACCCTGCATTTTGTGATTTGATTCATTTGTAATGACCAGAGTCGGTTCGTGAAGCGTTTTCATCGATTTTGATGAAAAGCGTTATCTGGCGTTGAAAACTTATTATACACACGGAATCAATAGTGTGGTGAGATTTCACAACATTGTCTCTTACGGATGTGTTGGTCCAGTGCCAGTTATTATTGATTTACCAGCCTCCTGTAATTCGTGTTTGAATTATTCAGTACGAAACAAGCTATTTGATTGGCTAAGAAAAGATTCAGCCACCTGGTAGAATATAAATTTATATTCGCGTTGAACTCTTTGATGTTTGTTACTTTTAGTTGACGATTTTGACAAAATGCCTAAAATTAGATATGGCTATTTTATTTTTATCAGTTTTGCCAGTTTTGTTTTCATGTCTCTATACAGTATAATATATCTGGAATTGTTATTTAGTTTTTTTTCTCAAATTAATTCTTTGTTTTTAGTAGGTCAAATACTGTGGGCCGATTTACAAAGAATTCAATCAATTCTCAATAACCATTGTTCATTCAAATGGCACTTATCGAGTTTGACGTGTGTATTGTCTACATAGGCATGGTAAGCCGCATTGATAAGGGCGATCAAATACTTATCGGCATGAATGCAGTAGTCGCGTATCTGCAATGACTTCAAAGTAAAGATAGAACAGTGTTTTCTGTAGTACACGTGTATTGGCGTTTGTTCAACTCTTGATCTTTACACGACCAACGGAGCGATAACTTAAATCATTAGCATTCTTGTATGTAGTTATGTTTAGATCTATGAAAATCTGTAAGGGTTTAGACCAAGCCACAAGGTGAATGAGAACGATAAGATTTTACTGACATAGAGTTAAATAGAAACAGAACCAAGGCTAAATTTATTCTACAATTAGTCTTATAACCAGTTAATAAAACCAATTGTATTCAAACTTAAAAGCAACACATTTTAATAACAAAAAAATGAGTATATCTAGACAAAAATAACAAAACTTGAAATAAAAAATTACATGAATTAATGGATAGTTGCATTAATGAAATCAAAGGTTACAACCTTTTACTCCAGAAATATGCCTTATTTTCTACATGTCTTTTGCTAACAGAGTAGACCCAGATCAGAAAGTTCCTGTAAGAGCTGTCTGATCAGGGTCTGCTATGTTTGCTTATCATATATATGATATAGATGTAATTACAGTTTCAAACATAGCCACCATTTCCTGTATTCATGTCGTAAACATTAATCTAATTAGATCTACTATTTATGACATAGTTTATTATTTACATGAATATTCAGGGTGTAAACGGTTAAAGAAAAACTAGTATAGTACACCATCTCTTTAAGATAAATGTGTACATGAAACGAACATATGACTGTCAAGAGGTTTTTAGTTATTGTATTCAACTGACTCACACATTGTTAAATAGCATGACTTTTACTTATCACAACTTGTACTTTGAACATTATCATGTCTGACTGTGGTTCACATGACACATTCATTGTTCAAGTGTGTACCAGCCTCTCTGCTACTCCGAGAAATGCCTTCAAGGCGCCACCTACATCCTGACATTCACAATTGCTGTCTGCTGAAAAGTAGTTGTCTGCTGAAGAAATCTTCATTTGTTTTTTAATAACTTTAATAGCATTATACAGTGTTACTGTATATCTGATCATAATTATTGTCTTATATAAAATGTTACAAACATAGGTATGATTATTTATGTTATTGTTTTTTGTTTACAGAAAGGAATGGTGGAATTCTACTCCAGTGGAACTGATAAAGAAGTCGAGAAGACGAAGGGTTGGGGTTTGATGGCAATGGGCGCTATTGGAGCTTTCGCAATTGGAGCACTGATTGTCAACAGAGCGTAAAAAAGCTGTTAGCTTCTCACTAACTACTTCCACCAGCTACAGGTGTTCGTGGGATACGGGTTATCTGCAATATATTGCCAGCTTCTCATATGTTGGCTGCCATAGCTCGCCGTACATTGTCAGCTGAGGCAACAGTTGATGGGTCTGTACAGAGCTACTAAGTGCTATCCGGAGATACAGTACCATACCACAAACGGGGACATCAAATCTATCTTTAATGCTGATTTGAATATAATATGCTTAGATATACCGGCTGATATTTTCTGCATTTAAAGACTGATTCTGATTCCAGTGCTTCCTGTTGCTTTATTTAAAGTTTCATGTGTTGAGTAACACACTCTGCAAGAAAAGTGCTGCACAGTAAAGAATGAAGCTGTAAATACAACAAAACAGAGACAATGACATTTGCAGTCCCAGTGCATGTCAAAAGCAATCAATGTTAATTATAACTTTTGAAATGTAGAACTGGGCCAGTTCATCTCTGAATAATAATCGGTATGATAAAATAACCGACTATGGTTTTAGATAAACAGCCATAGGAGTACTAACTTGGAAGTATTATATACGCATTTTCCAGTCACTGCATTTAGATTGCCATGATATTTCATGTATATTTATTTTGTCATTTATGCTTATCATTCAAATTTATTGTATATGGTTTGAAGCAGATCATCTGATCAGAGCCATAGATAGGGTGTTTTACAAAATTATAACTTATCCACCAAAGCTTATGCTGAAACCACAATATTGGGCTTATTGGAGAAATAAACGAGCTATTCATGAAATATTGTTTAACCTTCCCTTCATATAAACACATTTTCACGCCTTTGCAACCAGAGTAGACCCAGATCAGACGGCTCCTATATGAGCTGTCTGATCAGGGTCTTCTCTGTTTGCTTATGAAATTTCAATAGATCAGACTACAGTTTCTACCAGAACCAAACCGATTTCGGTAATTGAAGGTCGATTCCGGCCATTTCCGGTAAATCGTGCAATCTGTACCAAACAATCCTCTCTACATATGCCATTATAAAAATTCAGCTAATAAATATTCATGATGTCATTAATTTCTTATATGAATATTCAACAGGGAAATGGTTAATTAACACATCTTATCTATGCCTCTGGCTCATATGTAACTGTAGATGTAGAATGTTATTCAAATGATTTTGATTTCATGTTAACAGTCAGCCTTGTTGGCTACAGCTGTTAACATGCATTGCTGGCTGTTTGATGTGGTCAAATCGTTTACAATAAATATTATTAATACGAATACCAAATCTAAACTTGTTAACCTTCATTACTGTACTGGCAAATTGTGAAAACCTGTGCAAACAGTTTAGATCCAGATGAGATGCTGTGTAACTCGGTGCCTCATCAGGATCCAAACTGTTTGATGCTGTGATAAAGGTATTTTCTTACAAAATGAAGAAAATTCAAAAATAGAAGTTGAAGCAGATGACAGTTTTTTGCAGACAACACTAAGTCTTGCTCAGTGTAAAGAAGGTTAGAAAATTTCGTTTTTGAAAATATGGTGGTCAAGTGGTTTTCTTCCCATGTTGAACATAAAAAGATTATAATGATGATTTAACAAACATAACTGGAATGTCAAACGTCCTGTACCCAGATGATGTGCTGAGTAACACATTGGCACATCTAGATCCAAACTGGGGTTTAACCCTTACTCAAATGAACTATTCCAAACAGGTCAAGCTTATGGTAAATATTTAAGGATTTTTATTTAAAAAAAGTGTAACATAATAAACAGTGCAGACCCTGATGCACTAGGAGACTTCTAATCTGGGTCTACACTGTTGCAAAAGACATTAGTGACGTGTGTCCCCCACTGTTAGGGTTAAAGGAATCCTGAATTTTCTCATAAATTATATGCTGATAGCCTCCCCCACAATAAGTTCAGTTAAAAAGGGAAAAGTGGACCCGAATTGTGTTTGAAGTGAGAATGAATCATTTCTAACCATAAGATGTTGGAGAATTCAGACAGACAGGATTTTATACTACATGTAACCACATTGACCACATAACAAGATTTTGTTACATCCAAAATTTATATATTCTACATGTACATTGGTAGCTCTTGCCACATACCAAACATGTAACACACAGGCAGCGATATCATAATACATTGTGTACTATCATATATATGAAACAAGTCCGATTCACACTTGTGAACATAGATCTACTCATTATAATTCCAAGAAATTTAGGGAGTAATACTGCTGAAGAAAGAGGGAGAGAATAAGAGAGGATGGATGTTTTACCACTGAATTGTTGTTGTTTTAGAAATAAATTCTGAAATATGTTAAACACGAATTTTGTTTTTGTATGGACCTTTTATAGTTACCATATGTTCTGAATATGTTGATGGACCCTCAGGGAGCCGGCCCGTAGTTGAAATATTATACATGTATACATGAGGTTAGGCTATATATACACCCAGTGAAAGGATTTTGACCGTGTCCAAGAATTTGAAAGAAGACCGGTTAGTAGACTTTTTTAAGATAACAAGTATGTGTGTCTACAGTTCTCGAATTTGAAACCCAAATACTGAAATCGTCATTTCTCCACTTAACCCTATACTGTGACCACCGTAGAACGATTCTAAAGAGTGGCCACTGTACAGGGGCGAAATAAACAGTTATTCTTGAAACTGTTTTAATTTACGCATCTTAACCCTTCGCTTGCTATTCACGTCAATATACCCACCTGTAAATAGTGAAGACCCAGATGAGACAGCTCCTGCAGGAGCTGTCTCATCAGGGTCTGCACTATTTACAAGTTGATTGTGCAACCAGTTCACTTCACAGCAGTGATTGCACAGCGAAATACTTGTAGACAGTGAAGATATATGTAATTATACAACAGGGCATGGGTAAAGAAGGAGAAATGTATTTTAAAATTCAGCAAGCGAAGGGTTAATCTTGGGCTCTGCTTCTTATCCAACGGCGAATCTGTGATTATTCATGCTAACTGTTTGGATCCAGTTGAGTTGTCGATACTGTGAATATATTTTTTAACACATGAGGAGAAAACAGAAAATGAAAATAGAAGAAGACGACTACTTTAGCAGACTATAAAACGTGACAGTGAAAGAAAAACGGAAATAGATCTAGTAGCACAAACCAAAGATCGACCTATTCTAGGTCTTCGCACAAATCAATAAATTATTACAATCTTCAATTTGTCGTTAAACTTTGAATTAAGTAGGTATGTACAGATTGCATAAAGTCAGAATTACTCAAAATCAAGTGATTTTAGGTAGACAATAAAATGTTTACATTTTCCACATAATTTCTGCACCATTAACCGAAATCCGTCAAGCGAGAAAAACAAGCCTTCGTAAATAGCCTATGTATGTACATACTTGAGATGACTCACGGTGGCTTGTGCCTAAAGGAAATACTAAGTGTATTTGTAACAGACGGACTGTAGTCCTCTGTTCGATTACACTTTTCTTCAAACATTTTTCTTCATGAATATGCATGTAAACTGTAAAGACTTCACACCATGCGTATTAATTACATATAATTCTTTATAATGGATGTGTTTCCGCCATCTCAAATACTACAGAACCAGATCCCGTATCATGAACTGATCAGACGAAGGAACCGTTTGGTCTGAGTCTACTCTGTTCACAAAATGCGTCTCTATCAGGTTAAGGATTAACATTTATAGATATTTCTTATTATAAGTCGACCTAGCTAATAGACTGGAGCTTGGAGAGATGACTATCAATATCTATCATGGTCAGTACCGAGCCACCTTGTCGATCGGTGTACTGTGAGTATGTGACGTAGATCACCGTATCTTTGAAATGCCGTATGTGGACCCTTTGGCTTCCTAACGCTCGCTCGGATCTAGATCAGGATTTTCGGATTTGTGGAATCGATTTTCATCTTTGTAATGATTGTCTAACGTGATGTTTTTAGCGAAATACGAACCCCATTTCATAAAGAATTGTATATTAGTGGAAGCAAGATTATTATCTCATTCAGGACTGTCAGCGTGACATTACTGGCATTTGTAAATAGTTCTGATCTCGGGTAATTCATCGTCTCATCAGGATCCAAACTGTCTTGACAATCGCTCACTAGTGTATTAAAAATTTGAACATGTCAGAAATAAAACATGCCGCATATCGAGTTTGAGTTTTCTGCAGATCAAGTAGATCTAGGCTATTAAGGTCTGACCATTATCATGTGCGCGTTTTCGTTTTCTTCAAATAAAGTCCTTAGATACGCCTGTTAACGCATTCGCAAACAATGTAGACCCATATCACAGCCTTCACAGGTCTCAAGTAGGACCCATATCACAGGTCTCAAGTAGGAGCCGTCTGATCAGAATCTGTTGCTTTCTCGTAGAGTCCCATGAATCTGATTCTACAGTTTCTACATTGGCCAGATTTAATTATATAAAAATGCTACTTATTCCTAACATATTCATACAGACATTTGTTCATGAAGTAAAGGATTACAAAGAGTTTGGATCCAGATGAGATACCGACTATAACTCGATGTTTCATCAGGGTCCAAACTTTTGGATATTCGAAGAAAACAGAATAAATATCTATTTGGGGGTTGAAGCGGACGCCATATTTGTTCAGCGTAACCCTTGGATCTCATACTTTACTTTAATTTATAAAAAGGTCGCCTCTCTAAATACTTAAATATTGGTTTCTACATATTCTTTTTAAAAAATACGATGCCAGAAGGTTGATTAGTTTAGATCCTGATACGAACCCCAGTTACACAGTGACATATTTGGACCCAAACTGTTCGTTAAGATGATCACACATTTGCCTATATATATGTTTAAGAGCGTTAATGTAAAGAGTGTACTTTCGACATATTTGATATTAAACCTATTCATCTATAAGGCCAGGTATTTGGCACTCGTCCTAAAACATGGCCTTTGAAAAATGTGAAATGTTTAATTCTCACGGCCATTTCTAAATATAACATTTGATTCACCTTCGGTCAAAATCGATGTTCACTACATGTATTTAAATTACCCTAAGAATTCGGACTAAGTTAAACAAACTGACCAAGACCAAACTGGCCATGAAGGAGCAGTTTGACCAGGACCTGCACTATATGCCACAATGTCATTCTAAATAGTTCCCAGTTTAATAATTCATCTTAACAATCCCATAGAGTGGGATGGGGATTGGGTATCCAACTACTTTGGACAGTTAGGACATTTCTAGTCGTTGTCATTGTGACTATCGATGTTTTCGGTTACCCATGGTTTCGCTGCCCACCACTGAATAACGGATGCCGTGTGTCAGATAATCTTTCTTTCTCAAGAAACTGTTTTACCATTCTTGGGGAACAGAGAGACAGAGAATAATACACCGAGAGATAAATAGAACATCAAATGGATTGGGACCGGGGCACACACAGACAATAAGAGAGAACACTGAAAGAGAGAGAGCATATGAGAGAGACATACAGACAGAGAGGGAGAGAGAGGCGAGATAGATAGAGACAGAACGACAGAAAAAGGAGAGCGCAACACAGAGAGACCGACAGACAGAGACAGAGAGAGAGGAGAGAGATTGGGTGGACGGAGGAAGTAATACCCCCACCTCCTCTCCCTCTCTCTCTCTCTCTCTCCCCCTCTCTCTCTCTCTCTCACTCTCTCTCTCACTCTCTCTCTCCCTCTCTCTCTCGCTGTCCATGTCCGTCTGTCTGTCTCTTGCTAAACTCTTCATCCAAACACTCTACCTTTCCCCCTTTCTCTCTCTCTATCTATATATCTCTCTCTGTCGCTCGCTCTCCCTCTCTCCAAATTTCTCTCCCCCCTCTCTGCCACTCTCCAGAAGTTCCACTTGTCTGGTCTGTTTGCACAGCTCCAGTATAACTATTGCGACATTGTTCTTTATAAGATTCTCTTACATTATCTTACACCAGAGGAACAGATAAGGTTTGTATCTTAATTGAGTATTGTTGCTCACATTTAAAAATATTTGAGTATCCTACAAAACAAAGTGGTATACTTAAATCTCATCATTTATAGTTTCAGCAATCAGATATTAGTATAATAACAAGAGATCCTGATGAAATGTTATTGTCGGTCAAATTGTGTCCAAGAACAAAAATACATTTTTGTAGTAACACCTTTATATAGGAATGGATATAAGATCATGTAATCTATATTTTATAAGTATATATGTTTAAATGATGATAGATCACTTGGTCAGATTCGGCAAAACTATTAGGCCCTTTACATGTACCTGTTCTGTGTTACCCAGTCGTTAGATACAATGTAATACATGGACATACTGAAGCCCGGGAGGGACATTTATACTTATAAATTTATAATTTATTACTTATAATTTTATTATTTATAACTTATTAGTTATAATTTATAACTTATTACTTATCACTTGCTCTCCGGTACTCTTTATGGCGGGAAATTTTCGGTTGATGGAAAAAACCCTTAAAACAGTTCCTTTAGCCCCTTATCGCCTTGTTCACTCATTGTCGTTTGATTCTCCCGTCATATGTACAGTATACCCCATAAGTGACAGGGTATTATAATGTGTAGTTATAATTAAGCAATAAGTATATACATTATAAATTCCGTATGTACATGTATCCCTAATCAATTCACTGTTTTCATCTTAATCCATTCCCTCATAGGTTATTTTTAGATCCAACGTCTTTCAATAAATCTACCGAAAAGGAGCATTTACTAGAGGAAAGGAGAATTGTAGTATCGAGTAGTTTTGAAACCATTGTGATAAATAGAGCATTTGCTCCATAGGAGCAAATGCTCTATTCATCAAAATGGTTTCAAAAAGTGGCATTTACAGAGGCGTCATTATGATCATTTCATAAATACTACTGATAACCGTCTTCAAATACCTTTAGACATCATACCGAGACAGTAAAAAAGAGATTTTTTCGTATAGTATAATACTATGTACCTTATTACTGTCAAATTATGATGTCTAAACGTATTGAAGACGTTTATTATAGTAGTATTTATGTAATGGCCACGCGGCTGGCACCTGTGACGTCAAAAGGGCGTCAACACCGGTATGAGGGAATGAGATTTTGGGCAAATTTTTGTTTCTATCTCAGATACGCAGTTTATTTGTTCCTTTGTGATGTATTACCTGTTTTCTTACATTATCGATAATAGGAATTATCATGCGCTGACAGTTTACATTATTCATTTACAACCATAACCCATTTATTAAATGTACAATATTATGGAAGAGAAGCCCGTCCAGATCTTAGTGTGGTATCCATTCACTATTCATGTTGAGAGAGTACGAGAGGACACAGCAAACTGATATAAGCCATTCACATCGATGAATACAGCAAACGGTGTAGACCCTGATCAGATGTTTAATTCAGTAATCCTCTGATCTGGGTCTACACTGTTTGCATGTCCTTTTAACCCTTTACTCAATAAAATTTAATACGCATTTCTACGCCTTTTCTAACAGAGTAGACACAGACCAGACGACTTCTATAGGAGCCATCTGATCAGGGTCTGCTCTGTTTGCTTATGGTATAAGTAATAGAGATGTGGTTTAACAGTTTTTCCTTGGCCAAAACGTAAGATGTCCATTTCCAATTATAACATTTAATCTAATAAATATTCATGAATAATAAGGGTTAAAAGATAATGGATACCAATGGGTCAATATTTTCAATGCCACTACTTGTCTGAATATTCTGTCGATTACCGGTGTTTTTAAATCTAATTGATCTTCCTTTTTGTTTCTAAGACCTGCCCAGGGTGACACACATGTTGGATCCTGATAATACGCCGATATACGTCACGTCCCATCTGGAGTCAACCATTAACCCTTTCCCTGTTCTGTGTTTATTCCAAATTTCAATACCTACTGAATATTCATTCAAAAATAGTTATTAAGAAATATGGAAGGTATACTACATTGTAGACATTTTAGAAAGCAAAGAAATAGATCTATTAAATTCGATAATCAAACAGAGTAGACCCTGATCAGACGGTTCCTCTAGGAGCCGTCTGATCTGGGTCTACTCTGTTTGGAAATGCGTGAAAACACGTTTATATGAGGGAAAGGGTTGAAGAGTGAAGCGTCTTTTACTGCTTCGTATTGTCGTCTGCAGACTTTGTCTGCTCTTATTTTCAGTTTTATTTTGTCCGTTTTTCTTTCAAATTAATCACAATTAGCAAACAGTTTTAATCCTGGTGGGATACCGAATAATTCGGGGTCTCATCTGGATCCAAACTGTTGACCCAGATAATCGCAGATTCGACATTTAAATGCTCGTACAGCATGTCTCTGTTTGTATTGTTGTTACGGGTAACGAAGTGATGCAACAAACCAACCACAACCTGATGTAGCTGACGTGTCATACACATATATTGATTATATTCTAACATACGTTATATATCATGATCTTATTACAAAAGAGTGAGCCACGCCAGGAGAATAAAGATGTAATTTGAGGGCACTGTGAAACATTTAGACATATGGAACTGTAAATAAGAGTACTACATGTATTTAGGGAAAATAGTCATTTATTTGTATATTTCTTTGCCAAACCTGATCTTATTAGTACATGTATATGTATTCATTAGAACCCCGCCCCCAGACGAAATGTAAGTGGTATCTAGTATCCACATGCCTCTTGCATTCCAAACCAATCCAGGGTAGATCATGTTACAATTCCTTTTCGTCTTGCATTCCGTTCTTGAAAACAAATCCACACCCATACTGATTGTGCCCTTCACCACTTCAATGCGGGAAACCAGAGTACTGACATTTGCAAACAGTGTAGAGCCAGATCATAGTACTCCTTTAGGAGCCCTCTGATCAGGGTCTGCATTGTTTGTCATGTAAATTCCTCCAATAAATTTAAGCCCTTTATACTGAATGGATTCTTAAATTAAAACACCAATGGACCACCCCACTGTGAAGTGTCAGCATTCAACGGAAAACTTAATTGACATTTTGCAAATATTTGAGACCCAGATCATTATGAAAATCTATGACGTATTTTAACTGTCAAAAAAATTAAACTAAGGTCACAGAAGTCTAGTTTAACCAATCCCACGATCATGTAAATGGGACAGTGATAACTTGTAGATCCAGATGAGGGGGCATTGAATGAGCTGATATTGGTCTTCACTGTTTACTGACTGTCAGTGGTTTATACCAGCATATATTGTTTGCGGTGCCACCTCAAATACGAAATGTAGACTGGTTCTAATATTCAGTTTGGACGAGTTTATGATAGTAAATGGGTTGTAATACATGTACATGTATTAATATTGTCATAGCTTCTGACTTTTGATAAGAATTCTGTCACAAGCACAGTTGTTTACTAAAATAACACTAATTTGTTGACATAAACCATAACTCTTGTAGACGCATATTTGAAGCAGACGACAAGTCAGGTGTGTGTATCGTAAACATGCTGATATACCGTAAGTTATTAGGCGGATTTAGACGTTTCTTACATTTTGGATAATAACAACGATTATAACAAAACATCTCGCAATTTTATTTTAATTCAGATACAAAAATGTTTCCAAATAACTCATTCAACCCATATAGATTTCGAGTTGCTGGATGTACTTTAGTTCTCTGCTTATGTATACTAAATAAACTTTTCGGGTGTGAGTAAAGCGATTTATAATGGAGGGAGCGACTGAGGTTTAGTCAGACCTGTCTAGACAGACGTGATATCTCAGTATTGAAGTATCTCTAGATGATGCCTGGCCCAATATGACGTGACCTAGGTATGTTACGAAAGTCCTCGACAGATGATATGTATTTATGTCATAGGTTTACTTTCTTAATAGAAACCAACTGATAAGGGTCAGTTATGTTTTTTGTTTTATATAGAAGTACATGTATATAGATCTGACTCTACATTTTTTACCAAAGCAAAAAAACATTTTCTTGTTCATATCTCATTACAAATATCAAGCTACTTAACCCTTCGTTTGCTGTTCACGTCAATATACCTACCTGTAAACAGTGAAGACCCAGATGCACTATTTACAAGTTGATTGTGCAGCCAGTGCACTCCACAGCAGTGATTGCACAGCGAAATACCTGTACACAGTGAAGATATATGTAAGTATACAACAGGGCATGGGTAAAGAAGGAGAAATGTATTTTAAAATTCAGCAAGAGAAGGGTTAATTTAGTAATTGATATTCAGCAGAACAACAGAAAAAGGTGTGTACTCAATCACAAAACATGTACTAAAATCGTCATTTCTCCACCAAACTTCGAAGAAACGATTCTAAAGAGTGGTCACACCATAGGGTTTGGTGGAGAAATAAAGAAGTTATTCTTGAAAATGTTTTGATTTACGCATATTATATGGAGTCCTGTTTATCATATGCATTTATATCCATGTAGTAATGAGCTGACATATTTTTGTGTGTCATCTTACATGTCTCGAAAAAAATGTCTTCCTGTAATCTTTATGTTGATTAACTTGATTTAGAGCATGGCTGTTAGAAAACCAACTATTGTATATTGAATGCGTGGTGATTGAAACAGTGTTGACCCAGATTATAGGGTTTCTGTTTGCGTACATGTAATACATCTGAATCTCTAGCACAATTTTTAATAGAGCAAATAAGTTATTAAGTTCTCGTGATGGGCGGGGTCTTACATGTATCTTAATCATGTTACTGTAAAGCCTTAAAAGGTTTCAAACTTTCATCCCGAGTGTGTTTACGCACTGCGCCTGAATGGGTCGACAGTTGTAATGGGTATGGTAACATTTATTAACCCATTCCCGCATGTTATTTATGATAAATCCATTCACTTTTCACATATGGAGGATGTTGGCAAAAGATATATACGCTAGTGAAAACCTTTGACATTAATTGCTATGACAAACAGTGCAGACCTTGGTTAGAGGGCTACTTCGGGAGCCCTCTGATCTGGGTCTACATTGTTTGGTTCTACATTGTTTGTTTTTGTCTCATTTACGGGATTAAATGAGTAAAGACAGTGAGCAAATATTTCGTCAACAGAAAATGTCTTATAGGTCACATGTCGAAGCAGATTTGTTGCATTCCGTTTCAAAGACATATCAGAGTATCAGATAGCTTGGATCCTGGTGAGACGCTGAGCCAAGGATCAAACAATATCCGGGATTGTTCTCCATCTAAAACCATACCTAACATTTACACTGTTTGTCAAGTTTAACCCCTTACCTGATATTGATATATACGCATTTTATATACAGTAGAATCTGTCTTAAGCGACCATCAAAAACAGGTCTAATTATAGGTCTGCATGGCAGGTGTTAGCTTAATGCAGGTCAAAAAGTAATACAGAAATCTCTTGTAGGAGCTTTGTGCATTATGTTTGCCCTGCATTAAGCGACCACCTGCTCTTTAAGACTTCTGCGCTCAGTCAATTCAAAGTCGCTTAAGACAGATTCTGCTGTATTTGCAAGACCGGAGCTGTCTGATCAGGGTCTAACTTGTTTGTTTATGACATAATATACGAGTAGGTCTGTAAACTACAGATCTGTCATGGAAACACGTTCCATTGCTTAAAATGCTATTAAACGTTCAGATAAAATACTTCTACAGTAAACCCTTTCTAAACCTAACGTTCAATTTAGTATAAATATCGGTCTTGGAGACAGGTGGCAGCTTAATACAGGGTGAAAGTCATGCAGAAAGCTCCTCAAGGAGCTTTCTGCATGACTTTCATCGTGCATTAAGCAACCACCTGCCTGAAAGTATCTAACTTCTTCTTTGCTAGAATTCCGGCAAATGCTCTATTTATCACAATGGTTTAAATAAAAAAGACCTTTACAGAGGCGCCAAAATGCGTCAATAGGAGGAAATGGGTTAAGCAACCTGTCGTACAATTCTCAATTTTTGTTTTGTACTAACAGTTCAGATTAACGAGGTTTTACTATAGTTTCAAACAATATTGATCTAGATATACTGCTGGTGAATTGGGTGACTAATCAGGATCCAAACCGGTTGACACGTTGTTGATAGTGTTCCAAAAGCTTTGGGCGAATTGAAGTATGATAAAATTGTAGCACATCAACGTTTAAACATTTTCCTCATATAAAAGCGGTTTCACGTATCTGCAAACAGAGCAGACCCAGATCTGACGACTCCTATAGTCTGATCAGGGTCTGCTCTGTTTTCGTTTGACATGATATATATCTGATGCTTCAGTTTTGTCAGAGCAAAACAATCCTATTGAAAGTTTACATGATAAAAATTGCGCTAATGAATATTCATGTTGTCATTATTTCTTACCAGACTATTGAACAGATAAAGGGTTAATTAAGCAGACATATGTGTTAAATACCAGTCAGTATAGTTTCGCTTTCGCTGACTTTACCTGAAACTACCTGTACATATCAACACCATGTCCTTATTAGGAGAACGTTTAACCCTTTTCAACCATTAATGACTATTAGAGTGGAATAGCCCATTAGTATTTAACGGTAAAGTCCATTCAGTATGAAACACTTAAACTTGCTACAAGATTTTGAATGAAAAACAGTGCAGATCCTGATCAGAGGGCTCCTCCTGGAGCAAATAATAGTACAATCATGTGTGTCTTTGGTTGAAAGGGTTTATTCTCTCTATAGCACAGTCAATTAACCTATTGTACAGTGACTCATGTCTTCATGAATATTCATTAACTGAACATAGTGACAAATAAATAAGGGGATTTTGGTAATTTCAGATTCTGGTAGAATCAGATTTATATTCCTCCATGCGCAAACAGAGCAGACCCTGATCAGATAGCTCCTATAGTTTTCGAAGGCGTGAAAATGCGTTTATATGACGAAAAGGGTTAAACAATAGTACATTTGTATACACTAAATTCTTTTGCGCACATTTGTTTGCTTGTTTATCAAAAAGTCACATCTTAACAGGTCAGTTTGTACATTTTTAAATTCCACTCTTTCGCTATCAATGAGAGATCACTATTGAAGTTTGCATCAGGATGAGATGCGTATTTCAGGATTCAAACAAGTTGATATCGTGAGTATGATGTTTGAAAGGAGAAAGAAAAAAAATGAAAATAGAATCAGATGTCAACAGTAGACCCTGATCAGACGGCTCCTAAAAGAGTCCCCTGATCAGGGTCTG